>CM067554.1:33678528-33726028 GCA_034509755.1 Anisodus tanguticus | reverse complement strand
GACCAGAAGGTACAACATGATAGAGAAAAGAATATCTATTCTATTAAAAAAGATGGTAAGAAGATCCAGTTGGTACCATTGTCACCTAGTGAGATGAAGAAAATAAAAATCTGAAGTGCTAAAAACCACAAGGAGGAATCCGAGAATCTCTTGCCTAATGCACCGGAGATAGAGGAGGAATCAAAGAAGGGGAGTTCTATAGATGCCGACTTAAAGGAACTCTTGGAAGATGTTTGTGCGGACGATCTTGCAATCGGGTCACCACCGATGGGAGGTATTGAACATGCTATTGGTTTATTTCCAAGTAGTGCACTACCTAAGCATCAAGCCTATAGACGCGATTCAGAAAAGGCCATGATACCCGTCTTGTTGGTGCAAAAGAAAGATGAGATTTGGCACACATGTATTAATAGTCGAGTGGTCGACAACATCATCATGCAGTATAAATTTATTGTGCCGAGATTGAAAGATTTTGTGGATGAATTGGGTGGGGCTAAGTTGTTCTCCAAAATAGAATTGAGGAATGGCTACCATCAAATGAGGATCTGAGAGGAAGGTGAATGGGAGATGGCTTTCAAATCCAAGTATGGTTTGGATGAATGGCTCGTGATGCCATTTGAATTGTGTAATGCTCCAAGCTCTTTCATGAGGCCAAAACCTTTTGTCTTATATTCAGATCATGAATCTTGGACGTATTTACACGGGCAAAGAAAAGTGAATCCAAAGCATGCTAAGTGGGTAGCATACTTGTAAACTTTCACATTCTCTATAGGATACAAAGATGACAAGACAAACATAGTGGAAGATTCACTTTCCTAAAGGCACATAATATTGACCATGCGTGAACAAAAATTGGTGGGACTTTGTAACACCTCGTACTTTAGCTTTAGGATACCTCGGGGTAAACACATATGAGTTTAATGAGGTTGAGGTCATTCATGAAGTTATATAAGATTCATATCAATGTTGAAGAGGTTACCCGGGGATTATAGGTTAAAAGGATTAGAGAAATAAGTTCGTCAATGTTCGGAATATGGAGCAGGTTATAAAGACCGTATGGAATTTTGGAAAAATTATAACTTGATAAAAAAATGTATTCTCTAAATGCTTTTTAAATATTCAGGTATGTCTTAATTTTATAAGATGTATGATAATTATACCTTGATGTCTAGCTATTTATAAAAGGGATTAAAATATTACATGCACAAATTGATATTTACTTAATTTCTATAGTTAAGATAATTACTTCCCTACCTTGGTGTTGAAATAAAGAATTATGGGAATTGTAGTGGTCTACACGTGTAACATAACAAGGACATATAGACATTGTATATGTCTTATCTTTTACACGAAGTGAACTTGGAAAGTTTATAAAAAATAAAATCTCAACCTTTCTTGTTCATTCTTCAACCGGAAAGAAAGAAGAGTTACCCACTTGGTATCTTTAAAATCCCTTTTGGCTAAGTCATATATATATATATACACACCTCGTTCAATTGCTAAGAAACAGAAGGTGTTGTACGTTCTTTCTTTCTTTTTCCTTTCTAGTTAACGAAGTGCTGCTAAAATTTTGAAGTTACAATTCATATAAATTCTCTCAAGTTTGCAAAAATCCTAGCAAGTAGTAGAATACTAAGGTATCGATAAGCTTTAAAGAAGGAGACCCAAGTATGATCTTTAGTCTACGATCTTCTACGAGCTCGTATGAGCATCTAAGGTATGTTAAGGCAAATCTTTCCTTTTTTTGGCATGTTCGATGTAACGAAACGTAAATGTAATATTGTCCCATAAATGATTCTACTCTTAGTAGTTAAGGATGTTCATATTATTCATTCCTATGTTCAAAGCATTTCTAAATATGTTCCTAAATCCCTATAGAGGTATATGTGAAAGATGTTAGTATTCATAATGTTGATCGGAGGTGAAGCAACATTACATCACTCCGACAAACTTATAATGTCTTATTATCATATCATTCATACATTATATACATATATAAACCTTGACCTCAAAGGCATTATATACACTACTATATGGTATGCATTATATATATGTATGGGGTATGGGAAAAGGAAAGACCTTATATATGCACCACCACTTGTAACTGGTATATATATTATGACGATTATGCCCACAGAGGCCGATGTGATATGATGGGATGCTCATAGAGTCTTGATAGTGTTATATACACATATGTATATGTATGACCGCATTGTGCATGACATTTAGGCATACTATGGCCCTTAGAGGCATTCTGCACAGGTATGACACTTAGGCATATTATGGCCCTCCGAGGCATCCTCTACTGGTTGGTTGTTTCTTGTCTCATGTTACTTTCAGGTCTCTATTATGCTATTCTTCATGCTTGATATACTCGGTACATCAGTCGTACCGACGTCCCTTTTGTCGGGGATGTTGTGTTTCATGCCCGCATGCTCAAGTAGACAGGGTGACGGTTCACACTAGTAGGTTGTTGGTTCAGTTGATATTGGAGCACTCCACTTGTCTCGGAGTTGCAGTCTAATCTTGGTACTGTATTTTTGCATATGCTTATGGGTATGGCGGGGCCCTGTCCTAGCCTTATGATGTCACGTACTCTTTAGAGGCTTGTAGACAGTTGTCCTGTGTATAGTAGTCGTGTATGGCCTTGTCAGCCTTAGTATGTATATATGCATAGGTTGGGTTTTCTGTTTGTAAGAGTTTACGTAGCTCCTTTCCAATTTATCATTTCTATTTGTCAACAGGGTACTTTTGTGACGGCCCTCGGGGCCCATGATTAATTATGGTTAGATGTTAAATATATGATTAGTGGTATTCGACAAGTAAGGTCCGAGTGCCCGTCATGACCCTTCGGTTTGGGTCGTGACAGACTTGAAGTGCTAAAGGAGTGCCATGAATGAGATCACGAGTTTGAAGATGTAAATGGAGTGGTAAGAAAGTATTCCACTTGTCAAAGGGCAAAAAGATCATTTCACAAAGAATCGTATACTCTTTTACCGGCTCCGGAGTGACCATGGGAAGATGTGAGCTTGGATCTCCTCCTTGGCTTACCAAGAACACAACGGGACAAAAACTCGATCATGGTCATTGTGGATAGGTCCGCGAAGATGGCTCACTTCATCGCTTGTCACAAGACCGATGATGCGACACATATTATAAACTTGTAATTTAAAAAAGATGTAAGGTTGTGTGGCCAGTTAGAGAAGTATGCTTGTATGATTACTAGAATCCCAATCTTAGGATATCTAGTATCATCCAAGAGCATTCGTGTGAATTCATTCAAGATGGGAACTATCCGAAGTTGGCCCAAACCTCCGTGTGTAAGTAAAGCTTTATTTGCTCGTCAAGTCGCTCGAGATTTGTGTCCCCTTAATACTAAACTAATGAAAAAGGGTAAGTTGAAATGGTCCCAAGGAATGAAAGAAGCTTTGGAAACCTCGAATGGAAAGTTATGTGAAGTACAGGTTCTAACTCTCCCAAACCGTGAGAAGCCATTGGAAATGGAATGTGAGGCTAGTGGAATAAATGTTGGTACCGTCTTAATTTAAGACAAAGTACCTATTCCTTTCTCTAGTGAAATTTTGGGTGATATATGGCTCAATAATTCTACTTAGGATGAGTCATTGTATATTATGGGGTCCTTGGTCCAATGCGGACATCATTTAGAGTCGAAACTCTTTTGTTTGTATGTAGATCCTTTCTACAAGGAAGAACTTCTGGACGGATATGCTTCATTAATAATCATATTACACATTCTTTATTTTACTTTGCATCGTGTGTAAAAGAGTTGAACTTTTTGTGTCTCATCATGCTCTACAAGTTGAACATTCAACACATGTTGGAGTACTAAACTCTCATTCTTCTCCGCCAGATCAACGTCTTCCTCTAAGACCTCCTTAGCCTCGAGTTCCTTAACAACAGAAGAATCCCCAGAATCTTGGTATTCTTTCTTTTCATATCTTGGGTTGCTTTGTACAACCCTGGATTTGGCTTTATTCACCACGGCATGCCTCACAAAATCTTTTCTCAAGCTTAGCGCATGTTTCACAAAAATATCACTTACGGCCCTCCGAAGTTCTTCGTTTAAGTGAGTCATAGTATCAAGGCGTGGGACGGGATTTCCTTGCTCTGATACCAATCTAATGTATATAAGTATGGGTGTGAGTGGGTCGGAGTTTGGTTGGACACGGGTTGAGATGAAAATGGACTCAAAGTTGGGGTTGTCGGGTTCTCAGTTTTAGCCGGGCAGAGGGTGTTTGGAGAAGTAGACGAGTAGTTTGGGGTGGAGTTGGGTTGGCGTTTAGAGGGGTTGTTCTAGACAGGTTGAGGGTTGTGTTGGTGGTCGAGATTAGGTGGTTATATGGTGGCAAGATAGTGGAAACTGGTCGGACAATGAGGTTATTGGTAAGAGGTATTTTATGGACTGTTTGGTATTGTCGGGATTGGACGGGTATGTATGGGTAGTTTCGGTTAATGGCCTTTGGTGTGGTCATTTGGGAAGTGTTGTGGTGTATGGTGGTGAGAAGAATCAGTTGGTTGGCACAAGGAGTGGACACGAGGTTGCTAAGTGCAAGCCCCGGTACAAACCAAGTGAGAGTCGGTCGAAATGGACAAGGATAGAGACGCGAGGTTGCTATTGACAAGCTTGGGTCGTCACCAAGTGAAGTAGGCCAATTTGACAAGGATTTGACCGAGGTTGCTAAGTACAAGCTCGAGAACAAACCAAGTAAGGGTGGCCGATAACCTTGTGATGAGGCCTCTGGTTTTGGTTTGGTTGGATCATAAAATTTCAAACTTCAACTTGCACCGAGGGGGATCTTTGGCTTGGGCGTAGTTAGATCACAAAAGTTCTAACTAAACTTACACTGAAGGAAACCTTAGCTTGGGTTTAGCTAGATCACAAAAGGTCTAACTAAACTTGCACCAAGGGTTTGACCCACAAAAGGACGATGGCCCACAAAAGGACCAACTAAGGATAACAACACAAAAGTTAAAATACTTAACAAATGAGTAAAACTCAAATAATTTTCATAAATCTTCAAGATCTTTTTACATCAAGTATGGGTCCTATTTAAACTAATACATAGACTCTTCTAGAAGACAACTTAATGGACAAACTACATGGACTAGTCGGCCAAGTGTGAAAGGAGATGGGTTCGGCTTAACTTGGAGAAAAATGATGAATGCTTTCTAGACCAACCTTTTGTGTTATGCATGAAGATAAGTGCATGAACTAGTTCATGAATCTCATCCAAATGGGAAAGGAGGCGGGGGGATTCGGCCACCTCTTTACTTCTGTCCATGAACTACCTTCTTGGAGCACGTTGAAAGCTTATATTTCTAGAAGATTCTCGGCCTAGTCACCATTTCTTATCACACGGCTAGCCTAGTCATCACATCCTATTACAAGGCCTATTAATTATGTCCTAAGGAGAGCTAATAGTTAAGTTAGGAATTAAAGACAAGCTAAAAGAAAATGATCTCGGTCAAGACCTACAAGAAAGCCGAAAATTAATGTTATCTTCTTGAGTCTTCACGTCTAGTCTTCCACTCCACTCCATATTCCATTCCATTCTAAGCATATCACCATATGACGGACGTCAATCTTTGGCACTCTTATCTAGTCACCTCTCGGCTCATGTTGGGAGTTTACGCTCGTGGTCTTTCTTTCACCATTGTCTCATCATCATCATCGTAGTTTTTTTTTAAATTATAGCTCGATCAAGGATAATCAACACCTTACGTGAAAAAGAAAGAAGCCTAAATAAAATAGATAAAGAGAAAAATAGTAATGAATTACCCAAGAGATTGGCCATAACCCATAGTCCGAGTGCAATCTTTATCAGATAGTGGCATCACCGAAATTCCAAAAAGATATGTGAAGCCGCCAAAGGACAGGCCAATATCATCAAGTAGTTCCTGCCAAAGTGATGTTGAAATCCCAATCATCGATCTTCATGGATTATTCTGTTGGTTACAATGGTGCAGTAAATGGAAATAAGTAACTACTAAGTATTACAATAAAATAAAATTACAACAATCTAAAATTTCAGTAAGCTGGGAGAAGAAACTGATTGTTGGGTCGAGTGATGGCACTCTTTCTTTAAGACAAGATTGCCCGTATATATCATTTCTACGTTCTGGACAATAGTCTCCTAAGGTAAAACAGCAACTCAACAAATGAGCAAAGGAAACTCAAGTGTTACTTGAAGAACTTAGAGTAAGAAATGATGCTGAAAAGTAGTAGGAAGAATTCTGATTTCGTTTGTGTGTTGTGTATTCTCAACAATTGAGCAAAGGCTTCATTATATAGTGCAAGGAGGGGACTTACCAACTACCTACATAATTGATGTTTACTGGCCAAGTAATGGAAATTAGAGAGGTAGTAATTCAGCCAAATATATGATGAATTGATGTGCAACAGATTAGAGCCATAAGTGAGAGTAATTCAGCCAAGTAATGGCTGAATTGATGTGCAAATTAATGGAGATTAACGTTCCAAAACCAACAGCAAAAAGCACAAGTTCTCTGCCAATTTCGTCTTATTTGAAACTTTAGGGACCACAATGTAAATATGAAGCAATTTGGGTCCAAAAAGATATTATCAGAAGAAGCCCACGACCCATGACCCGAGGCCCAAGACTCGAGACCGGACGAGACAGGATGGGCGGGCGGCGGCGGCGTGCGTGTGGGCTTAGCATCGAACCAAAGCACATCTAAGTCCTCCCTTCTTTAAACACACGGGATACCCCTTGGGGTCCTAAATCCCAAGCCAATTTTGAGACTTATAAACTAAACAAATCTTTCTTCCCCCACCGATGAGGGAGGATTGGTCTAAATACCACACTTTCCATGCTTCAAACACCTCAGTTCGTGGACCAATATCTCTTTCATTTCTCAATGAAATTTGACGATCATTGGCCCTACGATCATCTACTTACTTAGTAGATTATGTACGTATGAAGAACCAAAGTCTCCAACATGGGGAACACTAGCGTTTAAGTCATTAAAGATGGTTGGACGTAACTCCCGCCAAAGGCAAATTTCCAACAATCCCCTCTTGAAAGAGATTTTGGCGCACTCACATGGTGCATTTTCCCAGCAAAATTTCAGTGGACCGATGTTGCATAAGGAGAGGTAGTTTCAGCTTTGAACCTTCCAAAGTTAAATACCATCGGACTTACTTACTGCGCGGTGAACGTGATGTCTTGAACCGTCAGTGTTTAGTGTAAGCCAAGTCAACAGTACCAACACAACAAATTCCCTTACTCTTTTCTTCGTAATGTTTTGTCCGTTGTGGTCATGGAGACTTCTTGGATTCTTAAGTGCGTTCATTTGAGGCGGCCTGTCCTCGCACTTAAATAGGTGGTCTCCTACAAGGTATCCTGCCATACCCCACTTCACAAGTGTTAGAAACCATTAAAAGTTTTCCCAAACCTCACCTCAACCGGTGAGGATCATTAAAGGTTTTGGAAACTTAACTTTTACCCACACTGCAGATAGCACTTAATGTCTATCGCGGGAACGACTTTGGATTTGCTGTTTCTTTACAGAAATCACCATCCGAAGTGCTCATGCTTCCACCGAAGTGATCAACTGAACCTTTACAGCTTAGTTTTCCCATTAAACCTAATTCCTGGGATCTCCAATCAGTAAGGTTGGGTTACCACCGTATTGGTCCTTATACTTTGGGTTTTAAGCCCATTCCCTTAGACAGGCAGAACATTTGATCCTTGGGTAAGCCCTTTGTCAGCGGGTCTGCTATATTATCCTTTGACTTAATGTAATCAATGGATATTATACCCGTGGTGATCAGCTGCCTAACGGTCTTATTCCTCTGTCGAATATGATGAGACTTACCATTATACATAGCATTCCATGCCCTTCCTAGAGTCGACTGGCTGTCGTAGTGGATCATTACAGAAGGTATGGGTTTGTTCCAACAAGGAACATCCTCTAAGAAGTTGTGAAGCTACTCAGCTTCTTCTCCTGCTTTGTCTAAAGCGATAAACTCCGATTCCATTGTCGATCGGGCGATGCAAGTTTGCTTAGAGGATTTCCAAGACACAGCCCCACCACCAATGGTAAATACATACCCACTGGTGGACTTGGTGTTCTCTATATCAGATATCCAGTTTGCATCACTGTACCCCTCTAGTACAGCTGGATATCTCTAATAATGCAACACATAAGTTAACGTGTATTTCAGGTATTGAAGTACCCGATTCAACGCCTTCCAGTGATCATCACTCAGATTACGGGTAAACCTAGCCAACTTATTGACTGCATAAGCAATATCAGGTCAGGTGCAGTTTGTTATGTACATCAAACTACCGATCACCTGTGCATATCGCTCCAGGCATATGGGTGCACCATGATTTTTATCAAGTTTTTGATTTCTATCCATTGGTGACTTTATAGGCAAACTGTCTAACATCTCGAACTTTCTCAAAACATCCTCGATGTAGTGAGACTGAGATAAGACCAATACGTCAGACGTTTTAGAGATTTTTATTCCTAAGATGACATCTGCGATACCCATATCCTTCATGTCGAAGCATTGTTTCAACATGTTCTTAGTCTCTAGGATTACTCTAGGACTGCTTCCTGTGATCAACATGTCATCTACATACAGGCATATCATAACAAACGAGTCAGAGTTACCTTTCATGTAGACACATTTGTCACATTCATTAATGGCGAAACCCTTCGATAGTAGAGTACTATCAAATTTTTCGTGACATTGCTTCGAGGCTTGTTTCAGCCCGTACAGAGATTTGACAAGCCGACAGACTTTCTTCTCTTGCCCTTGAACCACATACCCCTCGGGTTGGTCTATATAAATTTCTTCTTCCAACTCACCATTTAGGAAGGCTATTTTTACATCCATTTGATGTATCTCAAGGTCACGCATCGCTGCGATTGCAATGAATACCCGTATGGAAGTCATCCGAGATACCGGGAAGTACGTGTCAAAGTAGTCAAGACCTTCTTTCTGCCGATAGCCCTTGACTACCAACCTGGCCTTGTACTTATCTATAGACCCATCTGCATTATACTTCCGTTTGAGTATCCACTTACAACCCAACAGTTTATTTCCCAGAGGAAGATCAACCAACTCCCAAGTATAGTTATGGAGAATGGAGCCTATTTCACTCTCAATAGCTTCTTTCCAGAGCGGTGCCTCTGGAGTTGACAATACTTCAGCTATTGTCCTTGGTTCATCATCAACCATATAAGCTACAAAGTCAGGACCGAAGGATTTATCCTTCCTGACCCTTTTACTTCGCCTTAGTTCCATCTGTGGAGTCTTTAAGTTCTGAAAATTTGGAACACTAGATTCCGGATATTCAGCCACCTCGAGATCCACTAGATCTTAACCATCTAGATCCGGGCCATCAACGATTCTCGATTCCTGAGAGTTTTGTTCATAACTTCGTTTGCGAGAGGTTATGTCTTTTTCCTTTCTTGGAAAGATCCCTTCAAAGAATTGAGCATTCCTTGATTCCATGATTGTACCCCCATGGATATCTGGAATATCTGACTTATGCACTAAGAAGCGATAAGCACTACTGTTATTTGTATATCCGATGAATATGCAATCTACAGTCTTAGGCCCAATCTTGACCTGCTTTGGCTTGGGTACTTCAACATTTGCCAGACAACCCCATACCTTTAAATATTTATAGGTGGGTTAGTTTTGTCCTTACCCTTATGTGGGACTATGTTAAGAATTGTATTAGCGGTAAGAACGACTTCTCCCCATATGTTTTGGGAAAGACCGGAATTGATGAGTAAGGCATTCATCATTTCCTTCAATTGCGGTTCTTACATTCCGCCACACCGTTCGATTGAGGTGAGTATGGAGCCGTCGTTTGATGAACAATGCCTTCTTGGGCACAATATTCCTCAAATGGCGCTACATATTCTCCCCCTCTATCGCTACGAATGGATTTAATTCGCATGCTTAGTTGGTTCTCAACTTATGCTTTGTAACGTCGGAACGCTTCAAAGGCTTCATCCTTACTTTTCAACAAGTAAAGGTAACAATACCTTGTGCTATCATCAATGAATGTCACAAAGTACTTGTTCCCCCCTCTAGTTTGTGCAAACTTCAAATCACATATATCTGTGTGAATAAGTTCTAGAGGAGCGGTATTCCTTTCGACGGATCGAAAAGGAAGCTTTGTGAGTTTTGCCTCTACGCACATCTCACACTTATATTGAGGGTTTACGTCGATAGACGGCAACAACTCCAATTTTACCAACCTTTGGATAGACTTGTAGTTAACGTGTCCTAATCTATAATTCCATAAATTAGAAGACTCAAGAAATAAGAAGAAGCTTCAACTTTATTACTTGGACACATTACAGACATAATGTTAACTTTGAAGAGGCCTTCACAGACGAAGCCTCTCCCCACAAAAGTGCCATTCTTCGTGAGTACAAATTTATTGGATTCAAACACTAGCCTAAAACCAACATTAACCAATAAACGTTCTGAAATTAAATTTCTCCTAATCTCAGGGACATGCATCACTTCCTTCACAGTAAGCTCCTTTCCAGAAGTCATCTTCAGGACCACCTTTCCTACCCCCAACACGTCAGAGGAAGTATTGTTGTCCATGAACAACTTCTTGTCGGTGACCGGTGCATATGTGGAGAAGGCATTTCTGTTGGAACAGATGTGTCTGGTAGTACCTGTGTCCATCCACCACTGCATGGGATTCTCAACCAGGTTTGCTTCAAGCACTACCGCCAAGAACTCCTCAATCATGTCGTCCAGAAGCGTGTCTTTGACGACGTTAGCATGCGCCTTGCCTTTGCCTCAGTAGGTTGTTTACCCCTAGGCAAGGCCTTCTTATTATCTTCCTGAATTTGGAGTTTGATAATAAGTTCTTCAAAGGTCATCTCCTTTGTCTTGAGCTTTAAGTAGCTCATAAAATCATTTCATGAAGGAGGTAACTTTTCAATCAGCGATGCAACCAAAAACTGCTCATTTGGTTTCATTCCTTCCAAATCCAGGTGATGTAGAATCATTTGGAATTACTGGACTTGGGACATCACTGTCTTACTATCTATCATTTGAAATTTCAGAAATTTTCCAACGATGAATTTCTTAGTAACCGCATCTTGTGCGTTGTACTTCTTTTGCAGCTTCTCCCACAACTCTTTGGCGGTGCCAACGGTGCAATAGACCGTGTAGAGAGGGTTTGCCAAGCAGTTCAATAAGTAATTCTTGCACATGAAACTATGATTCCATGCATCAAGAATCATCTTCATGCCATTAATGACATGGATACCTATGCCCCCTTCAGCCATTTCAGTAGGCGAAGGGTCCATTTCATCTCCAGTTTGTGGAGGATCTTCTGTTAGGAAATGTGTCATTCCCATAACAGTCAAGTAGAACAACATCTTCTGTTGCCATCTTTTAACGTTTGAGCCCATGAAGTTTTCAGAGCGTTCATGGTAGAATGCCGAGGGTAGAGCAGTAAAGGCACTGGACGTGCCTTGGGTAGCAGTGGGGAAGGCAGAGCAGTTGCCTTGAACAGTAGCGGCAGTAGCAGGGTTGGCAGAATTGTTGCCTTGAGTGGCAGCAGCAGCGTCATCAATAGTGTTTCCAGCCATGTTACTAATCAGTTACAGCAAGCTGATCTTGTCTTAAAATTGTTGGTTACAATGGTGCAGTAAACGAAAATAAGTAACTGCTAAGTATTTCAACAAAATGAAATTACAACAATCTGAAATTTCAGTAAACTGGAAGAAAAAACTGATTGCTGGGTCGAGTGATGACACTCTGTCTTTAAGATAAAATTTCCCCGTATATATCCTTTCTACGTTCTGGACAATAGTCTCCCAAGGTAAAACAACAACTCAACAAATGAGCAAAGAAAACTCAAGTGTTACTTGAAGAACTTAGAGTAAGAAATGATGCTAGAAAGTAGTAGGAAGAATTCTGATTTTGTTTGTGTGTTGTGTAGTCTCAACAATTGAGCAAAGGCTTCATTATATAGTGCAAGGAGGTAGTAATGGCAATTAGAGAGGTAGTAATTCAGCCAAATAAATGATGAATTGATGTGCAACGGATTAGAGCCATAAGTGAGAGTAATTCACCCAAGTAATGGCTGAATTGGTGTGCAAATTAATGGAGATTAACATTCCAAAACCAATAGCAAAAAACACAAGTTCTCTGCCAATTTCGTCTTATTTGAAACTTCAGGGACCAAACAATAAATATGAAGCAATTGGGTCCAAAAAGATAATATCAGAAGAAGACCACGACCCGTGACCCGTGACCCGAGACCCGACGGGCGGGCTTAGCATCGAACCAAAGCACATCTAGGTCCTCCCTCCTTTAAACACATGGGATACCCCTTGGGGTCCCAAACCCCAAGCCAATTTTGAGACTTATAAACTAAACAAATCTTTCTTCCCCCACCGATGAGGGAGAATTGGTCTAAATACCACACTTTCCATGCTTCAAACACCTTACTTCATGGACCAATATCTCTTTCATTTCTCAACAAAATTTGACGATCCTTGGACCTACAGTCATCTACTTACTTAGTAGATTATGCACGTGTGAAGAACCGAAGTCTCCAACATATGGAACACTAGTGTTTAAGTCATTAAAGATGGTTGGACGCAACTCCCGCCAAAGGCAAATTTTCAACATATTCAACGATGAAAGCAGCAGCTTTAGTGGCCTTAAATCGACGATATGTGAGCAAATTTCAGAGGCATGCCGGAACTGTGGTTTCTTCCAGGTGGTGAACCATGGGGTTCCTCCTGAGCTTATGGACCAGGCAAGAGAAGTATGGCGAGAATTCTTTCATAAGCCCATGAAAATGAAGCAGTGTTACGCCAATTCACCAAAGACTTACGAGGGCTATGGCAGCCGCCTTGCTGTTGAGAAAGGTGTCATTCTTGATTGGAGTGACTATTATTTTCTTCACTATCTTCCTTGTTCCTTCAAGGACCACCAACAGTGGCCTGCTCTTCCTGTCTCTTTAAGGTACGTCGTACTAGTCTGCCTCGCTTTTTATTTTAATTACTGTGTCTACTGTTTCATTATGATTTGGCTATTTACCTTGGTTTCAAGATGTCCTTTTTAAAAATTATTTGTGTATCCGAGAAATATGAATTCTAATAATTTAGATTTGGTGTTTTTCACCTATCTTTATTGAAATATATCAATTGTGATCTAGAGGATTATTGAATTCTAAGTTGGTAGTGAGAAACAGCGTGGGACATTTGGCTCATTTAAAGAAGAAATGTGCTCCTTTAGGAATTTCATATTTATAGGGCTTGAATTTGAGATTTTTAATTAAGGGTGAATAAAATTCATTCATTACCGTAGAATTATTTTTCCCGTTATTCGTTCTTCTCTTCCATTTTTGGAAGATTACTGGGTCCTCCCGACCACAAGATATGGTGCCTTTTTGTGATTACTATTATAAGATCTAAAACAAAAATAACTAAGGCGGGTTTCAATTTTGTATTTTGATTTAATAATTTCTGAATAATTAGGTTTTCAAATAGAGTTTGAAAATATTTTGAAGAAAATTAAGTTTTGTGCTTGGTAGTTTATGTTAAATACTTGTAAAACAATTCCTTTTGCTTGTCTTCATTTTCGGAAAGCAAAACCAAAATTTCATTTTGCTTTTTATTTTTGAATAGATGTTCTACTTTTACAGTTTTACTATGGTTCTAAGAATTTGGAGTCATTATGGAATGGTTGTAAAAAAAATGTAGGGAAGTGATTGAAGAGTTCTCGAAACAAGTGATGAATTTTGGGGGGCATTTAATGAAGGTTTTATCAGCAAATCTTGGATTAAGGGAGAATTACTTGGAAAATGCATTTGGAGGAGGAGAAGATATTGGAGCATGTCTAAGAGTTAATTTTTACCCAAAATGTCCACAACCAGACCTCACATTAGGCCTTTCCCCACATTCAAATCCTGGTGGCTTAACCTTTCTCCTCCCGGACCAGCACCTCGCCGGCCTTCAAGTTCGCCGGAACAGCAACTGGATTACTGTAAAACCAGCTCCACATGCTTTCACAGTACTTGTTTACTTTCAAAACATATACTCACTATAAATAAAACTTTTACATAATATACACAACCTCCCATAAAACCCACCGAAATTAGGGATTTTTCTCTCTTAGATTTTTCAAGCATTGCTCACATGACTTCCTCAACTTCTTAATTTCTTCATTTTTTTTATAAGGGGAGTTTTAGAGTAACTGATAAAGTTGTTGCCATCTGACTAGGAGGTTATGGGTACAAACCGTAAAAACAGCTTCTTGCAGAAATGTGAGATAAAGCTGCATACAATAGACTCTTGTGGTCTGGCCCTTCCCCGGACTCCGTACATAACGGGAGCTTAGTGCACCGAGCTGCACTTTTTTAAACAGCCTCTTACAGAAATGTGAGGTAAGACTGCGTACAATAGACTCTTGTGGTCCGGCCCTTCCCCGAACCCCGCGCATAATAGGAGCTTACTGCACCGGACTGCCTTTTTTTTTTTGAAAAATCACCATTAAAAACCCAATTGAAGCTTGAATGTAAATTTGAGAAAGATTGAAAGTGGTTTTGAAAGTATATTTATGTCCTAGAGACAATCTGTATTAGGACAAATGTACTTTATACACATTCGTATTATTATTAATGGAGATTAATATTTTGGCATTTGCAAATTATTGAATTATTAATTTATTCTTCATAATACTCTATAATATGCATCCCTGGAGGTTACGCTGTTATTAATAGTGTGAGATATTAATATTATAACATAACTCTTAAATAGCCTCGACTAATGATCATCGAGAATGGAATATCGATGATATGTGATAAGTCGACATGTGGTCTGCATCACATCCTTAGAGGATGTAGTATGTCTCACCTGCTACGAGTAATGGCTACTCGTGATGGACACATGGATACTTTGGAAGTATTGGTATACCCTGTTGATATAATGTTTGTTATACTTATCTAAAGTATGATCAGCGTGTGGGAGATAGAAGTCATTAGACTTGAGGTCAATACGCGCATTCTCTACAAAGTAATGTACTTTGATCCCATCCTAAGCTCAAATGCATTATAGGTTGAGATACGGCTTGTATTGGGTACATTACGATGTGGATTAAAGGTGGTAGTTGAGCCAAGATTAGGATTCATTCCTCGAATGTATATTCGAGAGAACACTCGGATTCTCAATGATATTAGGTTGTCTAAGTTATTGGCCAACGCAATAGACGTATTTAGAATATGGTTTAGTTGTCAACTAATATAGATGAGATACAATGATTAAGCCATTTGGATAGACACTTGACAAATCCTTAGCTTGATCGGGTGTGTCGTGAATAAAAGGATTTTATCTTACCACATAAAGGTTAAGTCTACTGGATTCGCATAAACGTACTTCACATATTGAGTTCGTCTTGCGACGCCGTCTAGGAGTTACGCGTAGACCTTAATTTGATTAATATCAATATGAGAAGGCATGTAGGGTCACACTATGTCGATTGTCCGTTCGATCTAAGGATGTATTAAGAGATTAATTAATGTTTGATTTAGAATTGAGATATTTAAATGAATAATGTTTATTTTAATTAAGTCAAAATTGAATTTTGGATTTAATTAAGAATGCGCAGAAAATAAATCGAGACAGTGCAGGAGCATGTCGAGCGTCGCGGCGCCTCTGCCTAGAATTTTGGGCCAAGCCCAATGTCAAACCCTAATTTGGTTTTGACCTATTTTTCAACTATAAATAGAGGCATTCTCTTCATTATTCACACACCAATTTCATATTTTCAATCTAAGCCTTAGAGACTTAGAATTAAAACTCTCTCGAACCTCTACCGGATTTCCTAGCTTTCCGAAAGAGAAATACATTGAAGCTTGGAGCTTGCAATCGGAAGGGCAACCGCGTGTCCACCTTATAGTAGATAAAGACTCCAGATATTCTAACCTGTAAGTTTATGCTTTATGTTACAGGTTTGATTGTTGTATAACCATACCAGAAATATTGTTGGGATAAGTAAGAAACAAAATTTTAAACTTACGTTGTGTCTTACTTATATGCTTTGAACCCAACAAAACCCTACAGTGGTATCAGAGTCAGGCTGGTTCAATGGTTATATAACAATTGAATAAAGTAATAATATGGGTTAAACATAAATTGGATTAAAATGAGGTTTCTTGAAATCCTACATGTCTTGAACGAATGTTGACCTTTTGATATCACCCTAAATTATCTCCTACGCTAACTCGAGGAAGTCATTCCGCTCTAACTCGAACTAAGCCAAAAGTGTGTTGTCCGGCTCATTGCACAGTGCACGGCTAAGTACGAGTAAGAACGGATGATGGTCGATATGGGCGTTATTGATAATGGTGGGTGATGATAAAGGACATGTGAATTGATCCCTAAATTGGATTTAGGGGTTGAATGATTTTGAAAATCAACACAGAAATATTTGTCAGGACATCGGCGCCGCGACCCTATGGTAGGGCGCCGCGACACTTCCCTAAGGTTTCAGGGAGGCGTCGCGGCGCTAATGCATTTGCAGAAACAGAAATGTTTCTACCTCTACAGCGCCGCGGCGCTAATGCAATTGCAAAAGCAGAAATGTTTCTGCCCTTGCAGCGCCCCGTCTCCATGGTGGAGCGCCGTGTCGCTAATTCATTTTGCAGAAGCCGAAAGGCTTATGCCTCAGTGGTGCCGCAACTCTAATGATTAGCGCCACGGCCCCACCTGTCCAGAAATAAAAAAAATCAAAGTTCAGAATGTTTAACCCAAGATTATTATTATACAGTATAATTGATAAGTTAACTGTTTATGTGCTAAATGTCAAAATGTTTGTCATTTACATTTCTAGAATAGCGTCCGCTATAACTATCTAGGCAGGCGGCGCCCAGTATTTGATTAAACTATCTTATATCATGCATATTGGGTTGACGGTTTCCAACTATATGTGTCATTAGTTTGCATGATGTAAAGATGTCATATTGGATATGGCGTAAAATAGTTGATCTTGGTTAAAACCCTGAATTAAAATGTTCCCCAAAACTTTAAATACAAGTCTAAATTAAAATGTGTCGTCCATTATAATTGTTAGAGTGCAAAATCCTATTCGGCGATATGAGTATTTATGCCAAAGCATTTGCTCTAAGTCTACGAGGACCCTGACTCTTTCATAGATGTGTTTTAATGTAAAGGTAAACGATAAACTTTTGTGGGTATTTACACCAAAGTGTTTGCTCATAAAGGCCAAATTTACTTAGATACATAAACGCAGTCGTGTAATGGGGTTGGCTTGCTTAGACAAATCTTGGCGCCAAAGTGTCGGACTAATCTAAGGACGCAAGATTAAATGTAATATTTGATCAACCAAGAGTTGCAAATAAGTTTTGCAATTGCTTTAGAACCTACCAAGATGTGTTATTGAAGTTATCAGCCAAAGCAAACGCGGAGATAGCATAGGCTTGGATCTTGGCCCATGATGACCTCAATTAAAATAGGTACGTATTCTACCATGGGGTCATAGAAGTATGTTAAAATAGTGGGAGCTAATTAAAAAAAAGGCCTTGTTGATTAGCCTAAATGAATGTATATAATAGGAAATAGATTTTGAGTTTGATTTCCAATCTATCTAATTCTTTAGATTATAAAAGATGTCGAGATTATCATTGAAAATGTTGATTGAGATGAACAAACTTACTGGACCGAACTACCTTGACTGGCTAAGGAATTTGCGAATAGTGCTGAGACAAGAGAAAATAGAATACGTGTTGGACACGGTGTTCCCAACAGTCCCTGCGACAGACTCTGCTGAATATGCCTCTTTTGATAAGGATGCTTACCAGAAACACCTAGATGATGCCACTTCAGCGCAGTGCGTGATGTTGTATTCCATGTCTATGGAACTTCAGAGACAACATGAGAATATGGGGCCCAATGAGATGGTCGAACACTTGAAGAGTCTTTATGACTCACAATTCCATACTATGGAATATGAGGCTAATAGAACTCTTTAAGTGTAAGCTCAATGAAGGGGGCCAGGTCTCTCACCATGTGTTGAAGATGATAGGGCTGATAGAGAGGCTTGCTTCAATTAGAACGAAGCTTGAAAAGAATGTCTCTACCACCCTCATCCTGAACTCTCTCCCTCGTTCTTTTGAGAACTTCATAGTGAACTTCAATATGAATGTAATGAAAGCGACTCTGCTGGAACTGCACAACATGCTCAAAACCTTTGAGTCTTCCACTTCCAAAGGCAAAGTTGTGCTCATGGTGAGCTCTTCTAGCCGACCTAAGCCGAAAGGCAAGGAATGGCAGAAGAAGAAGGGAAAAGCAATCGATGCGCCCTCAGCTATGAAGCCCAAGGGAGGTGTGAAGAAGAAGGTAAATCCGGCTAGGGATGAATGCCTCAACTGCCATAATAAGGGGCATTGGAAGAAGGACTGCACGGCACCAAGAGGAGGAAAACCACTAGGTGCTCCTTCCTTTGGTGGACAAGGTATGTACGTCATTGAAATAAATATGTCTATAAATAACACTTATTCCTGGGTATTGGATACAGCTTGTGGATCACACATTTGTACAAATGTGCATGGGCTAACTGATAGCAGGAAGGTTGGACCAAGGGAGGTAGACCTACGCGTTAGAAACGGAGCACAAGTGGATGTTGAGCGCGTAGGGACTTATAGATTAAACTTACCTTCCAGCTATTGTTTAGTGTTGAATGATTGCTTTTATGTACCCTCGTTAACGAGGAATATCATTTCTATCCCAGTTTTGGACATGAAGGGTTTTTCCTCGTATATTTATAATGGCAGTCAAGTACTGTCTTTTGATAATATTATATATGGAACTGCTCCTCTTGTGGATGGATTATATACACTAAATTGTAGTCGAGAGATATTCAATGTACAAAATAAATGAGCCAAGATAAGTAATAGAAACTCTACCTACCTATGGCACTGCAGACTTGGTCATATCAACGAATCAAGGATAACAAGGTTGAGGAAGTTAGACTACCTCGAACCATTTGACTTGGAGTCTTATGGTAACTGTGAATCTTGCTTGAGAGGAAAGATGACCAATAAACCACTTTCTGGGAAAGGTGTGCGAGCTAAGGAGGTGCTTGAGTTGGTCCATACTGATGTATGTGGGACATTCTCGACTCAAGCTGAAGGAGCCTTCCCATACTTCATCACTTTTACTGACGACTTCACAAGGTATGGATATGTGTATCTTATGAGGCACAAATCCAAGGCTTTTGAGAAGTTCAAGGAGTACAAGTCGGAAGTAGAGAAGCAACTTGCAACAAGTATTAAGACCCTTCGATCAGATCGAGGAGGTGAGTACTTGAGCAAGGATTTTCTAGATTACTTAAAGCTACATGGGGTCCAATCAGAATGGACACCTCCTGGAATGCCACAGATGAATGGTGTTGCCAAAATGAGAAACCGAACCTTATTGGATATGGTTCGATCCATGATGAGCTTCTCAGCTTTATCAACATACCTTTGGGGACATGCTATACAAACCTTTATATATGTTCTAAACAGGGTTCCTTCCAAATCAGTAGAAAAGACACCCTATGAGATATGGTGTGGCAAGAAGCCAACTCTTAAACACATAAGACCCTGGGGGTGCCCTGCATATGTTAAGATGCTCACTGACAAGTTGAAGTACAAAAATGAAAAATGTTACTTCGTGGGGTATCCAAAGGAAACTAAGGGATACTACTTATATCTTCCTGGAAAAAAAGGTCACTGTTTCCAGGAACGCAACTTTCCTTGAAGAATATGTCTACAAGGAACATAACTGCACAGAGATAGAACTTGAAGAAATTCAAGAACCACAAGATAACACAGAAGTTGAACCCTTGTCGAATGACCTACACAAGGATTTAGTAGGAGTATCTAGGATCTCGAAAGATATGAAAGATCTCCCTCCAAGCCGTACATACGACTTTCAAGGCAATCAAGAGTATTCTTAAGTATCTTAGACGAACTAAAGATTACTTCTTAGTCTATGGTGGGGAAGAAAAGCTGGTTGCTACTGGGTACACTGATGCTAGCTTCCAGATAAATATTGATGACTACAAACCTCAATCTGGGTACACGTTCATTTTCAATGGTGGAACAGTAAGCTGGAAAAGTTCCAAACAAGCTACAACTGCTAATTCGACAACAGAAGCTGAGTACATTGCTGGATCGAAAGCTGGTAAAGAAGATGTTGTGATATCTGAGTTCCTGAAGGAACTAGGGGTTGTTCTAAGTGTCACTTGTCTAATAACGGTTTATTGTGACAACACTGGTGCGATTGCGCAAGCTAAGGAACCAAGATCAACCAATAGAAACAAGCATGTACCAAAGAGGTACCACATACTCAGGGAGATGGTGGAGACTGAAGAGATTAGATTAGACTATGTTCCCACAGACGATAATCTAGCTGACCCATTCAGTAAACCATTAAGCTTAGTCAAGCATAATAGTCATTTTGAGAAAATGGGCATTAGATATGTTGGAGATTAGCTCTAGGCCAAGCGGGAGATTGAAAGTATATTTATGTCCTAGAGACAATCTGTATTAGGCCAAATGTACTTTATACGCATTCATATTATTATTAATGGAGATTGATATTTTGGCATTTGCAAATTATTGAATTATTAATTGATTATTTATAATATTCTATAATATGCATTCCTGGAGGTTACGCTGTTAATAATAGTGTGAGATATTAATATTATAACGTAACTCTTAAATAGCCTTGACTAATGATCATCGAGAATGGGATATCAATGATATGTGATAAGTCGACATGTGGTCTGCATCACATCCTTAGAGGATGTAGTATGTCTCACCTGCTATGAGTAATGGATACTTTGAAAGTATTGGTATACTTTGCTGATATACTATTTGTTATACTTGTCTAAAGTATGATCAGCATGTGGGACATAGAAGTCCTTAGACTTGAGGTCAATACGCGCCTTCTCTACATAGTAATGTATTTTGATCCCGTCCTAAGCTTAAATGTCTTATAGGTTGAGATACGGCTTGTATTGGGTACATTACGATGTGGATTAAAGGTGGTAGTTAAGCCAAGATTAAGATTCATTCCTCAAATGTATATTCGAGAGAACACTCGGATTCTCAGTGATATTAGGTTGACTAAGTCGTTGGCCAACGCAATAGACGTATTTAGAATATGGTTTAGTTGTCAACTAAGATAGATGAGATACAATGATTAAGCCATTTGGATAGACACTTAACAAATCCTAAGCTTGATCAGGTGTGTCGTGAATGAAAGGATTTTATCTTATCACATAAAGGTTAAGTTTACTGGATTCGCGTAAACGTACTTTACATATTGAGTTCGTCTTGCGACGTCGTCCAGGAGTTCTGCGTAGACCTTAATTCGATTAATGTCGATATGAGAAGGCCTGTAGGGTCACACTATGTCGATTGTCGTTCGATCTAAGGATGTATTGAGAGGGTAATTAAATGTTCGATTTAGAATCGAGATATTTAAATGAATAATGATTATTTTAATTAAGTCAAAATTGGATTTTGGATTTAATTAAGAATGCGCAGAAAATAAATCGAGACAGTGCAGGAGCACGTCGAGCGCCGCGATGCCCATACCCTAGGGCCGCGACGCCTCTGCCTCGAATTTTGGGCCCATCCCAAGGTCAAACTCTAATCCGGTTTTGACCTATTTTTCAACTATAAATAGAGGCATTCTCTTCATTATTCACACACCAATTTCAGATTATCATTCTAAGCCTTAAAGACTTAGAATTAAAACTCTCTCGAACCTCTGCCGGATTTCCTAGCTTTCCGAAAGAGAAATACATTGAAGCTTGGAGCTTGCAATCGGAAGGGCAACCGCGTGTCCACCTTATAGTAGATAAAGACTCCAGATATTCTAACCTGTAAGTTTATGCTTTATGTTACAGGTTTGATTGTTGTATAACCATACCAGAAATGTTGTTGAGGTAAGTAAGAAACAAAATTTTAAACTTCCGCTATGCCTTACTTATATGCCTTGAACCCAACAAAACCCTACAGATTTAAATGGGATTGGAATGAAAATTCAAAACTGAAAGACATTACTATGACACTTTCGTCATATGTATGTCAAGCACATGTCATATATATGTTACTTGTATATCACGGGTATGTCATGTATATAATACATGTAACATATGATATATACAAACTATACAATGACACACAAATTATTAATATTGAATTTCAGTATTTGCAAAAGTTGGTATAGAAAATACCTTCGTGAAGTATTAAAATTGTTGTTTGAGGAATATTCCAAATGAAATATGACTAACAAAACTTTTTTCTTTTTTTTTAAAATATGAAATCTATACTCTAACAAAATTCAAAATTTAAGTTATTCCGGCACTGGCAAATCAGTTACTCCCTGTGTCCCAATTATATGACACATTTTCCTTTTTAGTCTGTCTTAAAAAGAATGACACATTTCCTTATTTGACAATAATTTAACTTTAAATTTTACTTTTTTACGCTTAACAAGATGATCTAAAACTACACAAATATCTTTGATTTTTTTTAGATCATAAAATTCAAAAGTCTTCTTTTATTTCTTAAACTCTGTGCACAATTAAACTATATCATGTAAATTGAGACAGAGGAAATAACTATTGCAGCTATAAAAATTAGAAGAAAAGTGTTTTTAGCACATGCACAAGGCCAACTACCTCCAATCCCATCTAATGGTATTGATAAACACCCGTGATATACACGGTATATTGGCCATATATATCACGGGTTGACTTAGCAAAGATGGGTTGTTAAACCCGTGATACCGTGTGTATCACGGTGTATACATACCGTGTATATCATGGTTTAGTGGCCTATTTTAGGAGATGTTTTGTTGTAACTAGAATTGTACACTTACCATAATTGTATAGTTATTGTACAAGTAGAATAATGTTTTAGGAGTAGAATAGGAATAGGATTTTCCTATTATGGAAATTGTAAATTATATATATACTCTTTCATTAATGAAAATTATCAAGAGATTATTTCTTTCTGGTAGTTGGCCTGGGCCGGTGGCCAGTGGCCCAACGGCCCCTATTTCTCTTTGCCTCCAGCCCCTAGACAGTGGGTTGTCCAGCCTTCCTTCCGGCCCAATTCGACATGGCCCAGTAGTTTCCGCAACAACACTGGGCCAGGGCAGCAAGTAGGTAACTCGGCCTCCACAAGCACATCATGTTGTGGGCCCCACTCCGACCGACATTGAAGCCGCAATACACACACTTGGATTGAATCCTCCAGACGCAAATTGGTACATGGACACCGGCGCCACTTCTTACATGACGTCCGACCAAGGTACTCTCTCATTTTATTCTAATTTGAGCAACAATTGTGGCATAATTGTTGGTGATGACAAATCAATTCCAATTCGTGGTTACGGTCATAAAACTTTGTCTCCCCACATCCACCTCTTGTCTTAAAAAATGCCCTTCATGTCCCTAACTTAATTAAAATTTTGGTGTATGTCCGTAAATTCACCACTGATAATTGAGTTTCTGTTGATTTTGATCCATTTGGGTTTTCTGTGAAGGATTTCAAGACGGGGATACCTCTCATGAGATGTGATAGTAGGGGAGATCTTTATCCTATCACGCCCGCATCCAGTCTCTCGAGTCAAGCCTTGATTTTGCAGCTCTAGCTCCTTCCTTGTGGCAGCATGCTTGGGTCACCCTGGGTCATCCGTTGTTTCTTCCTTGGATAAAAATAATTTTATTTCTTGTAAGGGTACGCATAGTACTCCAATTTGTCAATCCTGTCCTTTAGGAAAACATGTTATATTATCATTTGTAGCCTTTACTTCTCATACTTTAATGCCACTTGATATTATTCATAGCAATTTATGGACATCTCCAATTTTAAGTTATGTGGGCCGTCGTTATTGTGTTCTATTTTTGGATGATTATTCTATTTTTTTATGGACCTTTCCGTTAGCGGAAAAATCACAAGTTTTTTCCACATTCTTAAAATTTAGAGCATTCATCCGTACCTAATTCGACTGAGAAATCAAAAATATTCAATGTGATAATGGAAAAGGGTATGATAATGGGGTGTTTCGGGATTTTTGTGATACTAATGGCATAGTTTTCCGTTTCTCTTGTCCTCATACGTCCTCAAAAAATGGGAAAGCCAAAAAAAAATTCGTACCATTAATAACATTGTCCGAACTATATTGGTCAATGCTTCCGTACCCCCTTCATTTTGGCATCATGCTCTACAAATGACTACATATCTTCTTAACATAGTTCCTACCAAAGGGTTGGCAAATGTGTCTCCTCTTAAAGTCTTCTTTAATAAAAATTCTTCGTATTCCCATCTTAGGATTTTTGGGTGCTTATGTGTTCCACTATTTCCGTCAACTATAATTAACAAACTTCAGGCCCGTTCTACCCCTTGCGTGTTTTTGGTTATCCGTCAAATCATCGTGGTTACAAATATTTTGATTTATCATCTAATAAATCATCATTAGTCGCCATGTTATTTTTGGTGAAACTCAATTTCCGTTTGCTAAAGTGAGCAGTCCCGTGCTTAGTTCGTATAATTTTTTAGATGACGACATCTCTCCGTATATTATCCACCATTTATAGGACTTGTCCCTAACCCGGAATCAGCCAGCGGACCCACTGCCCGCTGGACCTACTATTCCGCCATATCCCACAGTTTCTGCTCCAGTTTCGGCTATTGGACCAGTTGCCTAGCCCAATACCGAACTTGCTTCAGTTCTTGTTCTCGGCCCAGCTCCAATTTTTGCATCCAGTTTTGGACCAGCAGGCCCACTGCCTGCTGGCCAGTCCATCACCCTATCGATTTTATCCCAAAATCCACCCAATTCTCCCCCGAGTCACAGACCGGTCACTTGTAGTCAACGGGATATTTTTTTTAACTAAAATGATATTTTAATCTAAATTCTAATGTTCTTAAATCCCCCTACCCCGTAACCCAGTGTCCGCTTTAAATGATCCGAATTGGAAATTGATTATGAATGACGAATGTGATGCTCTTATTGCAAATAAGACATGGGAGTTGGTGCCCCATCCTTCTGATGTTAATATTATTCGGTCTATGTGGATTTTTACTCATAAGGATAATTCTGACGGTTCTTTTGCAAGGCATAAGGCTCGTCTTGTAGGTAATGGTAAGACTCAACAGGTTGGCATGGATTGTGGTGAGACGTTTAGTCCGGTGGTCAAACTGGCTACTATTCGCATTGTTCTCAGTCTGGCTCTTTCGAAAGCTTGGCCCATTCATCAGTTAGATGTGAAGAATGCTTTCTTACATGGTGATCTTAAGGAGACCATTTACATGCATCAACCCATGGATTTTTTAGACCCCTAATATCCTCATCATGTCTGTTTATTGAATAAGTCCTTGTATGGGCTTAAGCAGGCTCCACGGGCTTGGTATAAGAGATTTGCAGACTCTGTTTCATCTATTGGGTTTTCACACAGCAGGTCTAATAATTCATTATTCATATATCGTCATGGTACTTCCCTGACTTATATACTAATATATGTGAATGATATTATCTTGATTGCTTCTTCTGATGCTTTGCGAAAGTCTATCATGATAATGCTCAGTTTTGAGTTTGCTATGAAAGACATGGGGCCCTTGAGCTACTTTTTGGGGATTGTTGTCGCTCGTCATGTAGGTGGTTATTCTTATCACAATGGAAGTATGCAGCTGAGATCATTGAGCGAACTGGTATGTCCTCATGCAAGTCTACTTCCACTCCAGTTGATACTAAACCCAAGCTAGGTGTTGCGGCTGGCTCATCGTACAAGGTTCCGACCTACTATCACAGTCTTGCAGGGGCTCTTCAGTATCTTACTTTCACGAGACCAGTTATTACGTATGCCGTACAACATGTATGCTTGTTTATGCATGATCCCATGGTTGAGCACATGAATGCGCTCAAACGCATTATTCGATACATCCAGGGATCACTTGACTATGGCTTACATTTATATTCTTCATCGACGTCTACACTTGTCTCATATACAGATGCTGATTGGAGTGGTTGTCCAGATACAAGACGTTCCACGTCCGGCTATTGTATGTTTTTTGGTAATAACTTGGTCTCATGGTCTGCGAAGCGTAAGTCTACATTATCACGCTCTCGTGAAGAGGCCGAGTATCGAGGGGTAGCCAATGTGGTCTCTGAATCCTGTTGGTTATGTAATCTTCTTTTAGAACTTCATTGTCCTATTCAAAAAAGCTACCTTGGTTTATTGTGACAATATTAGTGTCGTCTACCTTTCTGGTAATCTGATTCAACACCAGCGCACTAAACACATAGATGGATATTCACTTTGTTCGCGAAAAGGTAGCTCGTGGACAAGTACGCGTCTGACATGTCCCTTCCAAGTATCAAATTGCAGACAACTTTACTAAGGGTCTTCCCTCGGTCCTTTTTGAAGATTTTAGGGACATTCTCAGCGTACGAAGACCGTCCGCTATGACTGTGAGGGTGTGATAAACACTCGTGATGTACACGGTATATTGGCCATGTATATCACAGGTTGATTTAGCAAAGATGGGTTGTTAAACCTGTGATATACACGGTGTATACATATCGTGTATATCACTGTTTAGTGGTTATTTTAGGAGATGTTTTATTGTAATTAGAATTGTACACTTACTATAATTATATAGTTATTGTACAACTAGAATAAGGTTTTAGGAGTAGAATATGAATAGGATTTTCCTAATATGAAAATTATAAATTGTATATATACTCTTTCATTAATTAAAATAATCAAAGAGATTATTTCTTTCATATATATATCACTGGTGTTTATCAGGTATGAAAGAGAGATGGCAACTGTATCATGTAGTTTTTATTAAGAATTTTTTAGTGACAAATGAGGATATTTTTAAAATATTTAAAAATATTACCTGAGTTTTTTAAAAGTCAAAATACTGGAAAGCTTATTTAATAGGAGTACTTAAAAACCTATCACGTGGACACCCAAGGAAAAATTGATATATGAGCAATGGAAGTTTAAAAACATATTGCGGTAGTTAAAGCTTGGATCAAAGAATACTTTGCCTGTGTATTAGTGCAATCTATTATTTAACAATATTAAGAAACAGAAAGACGTTGTTGGCTTTTTCTAAATACTTTTATCGTAATAATACAAAACTTTAATATATCATAATTCTCTTTGTCCCAATGTTTTATTTATATTTAATTGTGTATGAAGTTTAAAAAATCATTTCAAATTTGTGGTTAAATATGTTATAATATTTATAGATCTCTAAAAATTCGTAAACAATAAATAAGGAATTTAAAATTAAAAAAAATAGATATGCAAAAACCACATCTGATTTATACTAACAATGGCATAGAATCACATAAAATAAATAGAGGAATAAAGTATATAAATATTTTATTGTTTCTAGAAAAAAATGTATTACCCCATTCAAGTGTACATCTGAGTCGTAGGACACTTTGCCAACATTCTGGTACATTTTAATTAATCACGTGGCTAAATGGTAAGGGAACCTCAACTCTGAACATTGGGCACTATGGGCAATCTTTGACTACATTACCAAAATATCTAGAATCTTCTAGCATCCACATTCCTCATCAAGATGCCAATATTTCATTTTCTGCAAGTACATAGTTTACCCATGAGTATTGTAAGTACGGTATTTTACTACTAAAGGATGTAGTGCATCAGATATGGTTGTTCATTTTTTAAGTGCTTTTTCTGAATGGACTTGTGTCGTGGAAATCTAAATAAAATCGGATTCTATTACGGGTTATCGGATACAAGATAGGAAAAAAACTGCACTTTATTCGAAATGCTTGTGAATTTTTGGAAACCTTATTTCATGAGAATTTCAATAAATGTACTAATGGTGCTCACTTAAAAAAATCTTTAAAGTTCTTGCTCACTTAAAATGTTTCTTTTCTCCACTTCAACGAAATATTTGTTGGCCCTCGCGGGTTCTTATTAACCTTGAGCAATTACTCCTTTTCCCTTTTTCTAGGAAAGTTATCTTCAAAGAATTCAACATTCTTTGACGCCAAGAGGCGATCAGCACTACTGTTATTTGCAGATCCAGTGGATATGCAATCTACAGTCTTAGGTACAACTTGACCTGTTTCAGTATTCCAACTTTTACCAAGCCACCCCACATAATTTGGGCGTACCACTTTGCGCTTGGCTAACACCGTTGGACTGAGGTGAGAAATGAACAGTCGTTTAATGAACGATGCTTCACATTCTCCCCCTCTATCACTACGAATTTCGCAATCCGTAGGCTTAGTTGATTTTCAATTTCTGCTTTGTAGCGCTTATCCGCTTCAACAACTTCATCTTTGCTTTTCAACAAACAAAGGATTCCATTCGTTGTACCATCATCAATGAAGGTCACAAAGTACTTGTCTCCCCCCTCTATTTTGTATAAACTTCAAATCACCCAAGTAGGTGTGACTAAGTTCTAGAGGAGCGGTGCTTCTTTCGCTATTCCCTTGACGGAATTTGGAAAGGTGATTTTGCCTCTTCGTCTACCTCACATTCATTTGAGGGTTTATGTCGACAGTAGGCAACAATCTCAACATCGTTAGCTTTTGAATGACATGCTATTTAACGTGTCTTAATCTATGATGGCATAGATGCACGGATTATAAATATATCATTCATTTGGCTACAGGCATACTGTACCATTCTTAGTTATTACAGACCTGTTGGACTAGTCTCAAACCAGCTTGACCAACATCGTCCCTTAAACCAAGTTAGGGACATGTATCACCTCATCTTAGAGTGATCGCATTCCCTGAAGTCCTATTGAGGACAACCTCTCCAACCCCTTCTACTTTAGAGGTGGCGTTGCTTCACATGAACAACCTCTTGCCGTGGTTAGGCGTAATCGGATCATATGTGATGCGGATACTGCGGCCCACTCCGGTTGCTTTGGGGGCCCGAGTGTCCAATTTCTTTTCTACCTTTCTTTAGGCCTTCAGATCATTTAAGACCTGGAAACTCTGGCCCACCACACTAGGTGTCCATTACTTTTCCTATGAAATGAATTCTGGCCCCACTCCAGTCACCCGGAGGCTTTATATGAGTGAGTGTCCAATATCATCATATCAAAGAAATTTTGGCCCACTCCAGTCGCTCGAAGGCTTTGTATGACTGAGTGTCCAACATCATCCTATGAAGGATCTTCTGCCAAGTAGTGTGACAGGCTCAACGTCTTTAGTCTTCTTCCGTTATGATTGGTGCCCAGATAATTCTTGGCGCTTACTTAAGAGTGGTAATAGTTTTCGCACAGTTAGTGGATCTTTCTCCATCGTATGTGCGAACATACTTTACACACTTTTAATAATTACACTTAAAAGAACGGATTTTTTTTAAGTCGTTTACAAAGTCCAATCTTTAAACGGGAAAGAAGATGAGATTAAACTTCTGATTTTAAAGTGTAAGGAATATAAATTATTTTCATATTCCTCCTTACTTTAATCCATTTTTAATCAGACATCATTTAATCTTTAGTCTTGACAAGTAAGAAAAATACTTATCCCAATTTCGGATTCTTTGTCTGGGACAGATGTAGGCCTTCTGCTGCAAGATAGAACCACATCTTCAGCCTTCTTCTCTTGTCCCAGTTGACTTCCTCAGGCTCTCGTGAGCGCTTGTTCCCACCACTCTCGGGAGCGGTGACACCATGAACATGTTGACTTTCAACGGCATCATCATCACTTTCTTCTACCAGAAAACCACAGCCATATCCAAATTTGATCACACAACTTTTGACTGACATCTTTCGAACACTAATAGTAATACAATACGATTAGTGTTACTATTAGTGTTCGAAAGATGTCGATCAAAAGTTGTGTGACCAAATCTGGATATGACTGTGGTTTTCTGGTAGAAGAAAGTGATGATGATGCCGTTGAAAGTCAACATGTTCATGGTGTCACCGCTCCCGAGAGTGGTGGGAACAAGCGCCCACGAGAGCCTGAGGATGTCAACTGGGACAAGAGAAGAAGGCTGAAGATGTGGTTCTATCTTGCAGCAGAAGGCCTACATCTGTCCTAGACAAAGAATCCGAAATTGGGATAAGTATTTTTCTTACTTGTCAAGAATAAAGATTAAATGATGTCTGATTAAAAATGAATTAAAGTAAGGAGGAATATGAAAATAATTTATATTCCTTACGCTTTAAAATCAGAAGTTTAATCTCATCTTCTTTCCCGTTTAAAGATTGGACTTTGTAAACGACTTAAAAAAATTCGTTCTTTTAAGTGTAATTAATAAAAGTGTGTAAAGTATGTTCGCACATACGATGGAGAAAGATCCACTAACTGTGCGAAAACTGTTACCACTCTTAAGTAAGCGCCAAGAATTATCTGGGCACCAATCATAACGGAAGAACACTAAAGACGTTGAGCTTGTCACACTACTTGGCCGAAGATCCTTCATAGGATGATGTTGGACACTCAGTCATACAAAGCCTCCGGGCGACTGGAGTGGGCCAAAATTCCTTTGATATGATGATATTGGACACTCAATCATATAAAACCTCCGGGCGACTGGAGTGCGGCCAGAATTCATTTCATAGGAAAAGTAATGGACACCTAGTGTGGTGGGCCAGAGTTTCCAGGTCTTAAATGATCTGAAGGCCTAAAGAAAGGCAGAAAAGAAATTGGACACTCAGTCTGCCAAAGCAACTGGAGTGGGCTAGAGTATCCAGATCACATATGATCCGGTTACGCCCTAACCACGGGCAAGAGGTTGTTCATGTGAAGCAACGCCACCTCTAAAGTAGAAGGGGTTGGAGAGGTTGTCCTCAATAGGACTTCAGGGAATGAGATCACTCTAAGATGAGGTGATACATGTCCCTAACTTGGTTTAAGGGACACTGTTGGTCAAGCTGGTTTGAGACTAGTCCAACAGGTCTGTAATATCTAAGAATGGTACAGTATGTCTGTAGCCAAATGAATGATATATTTATAATCCGTGCATCTATGCCATCATAGATTAAGACACGTTAAATAGCAAGTCATTTAAAAGCTAACGATGTTGAGATTGTTGCCTACTGTCGACATAAACCCTCAAATGAATGTGAGGTAGACGAAAAGGCAAAATCACCTTTCCAAATTCCGTCAAGGGAATAGCGAAAGAAGCACCGCTCTTCTAGAACTTAGTCACACCTACTTGGGTGATTTGAAGTTTATACAAAATAGAGGGGGGAGACAAGTACTTTGTGACCTTCATTAATGATGGTACAACGAATGGAATCCTTTGTTTGTTGAAAAGCAAAGATGAAGTTGTTGAAGCGGATAAGCGCTACAAAGCAGAAGTTGAAAATTAACTAAGCCTACGGATTGCGAAATTCGTAGTGATAGAGGGGGAGAATGTGAAGCATCGTTCATTAAACGAATGTTCATTTCTCACCTCAATCCAACGGTGTTAGCCAAGAGCAAAGTGGTACACCCAAATTATGTGGGGTGGCTTGGTAAAAGTTGGAATACTGAAACAGGTCAAGTTGTACCTAAGACTGTAGATTGCATATCCACTGGATCTGCAAATAACAGTAGTGCCGATCGCCTCTTGGCGTCAAAGAATGTTGAATTCTTTGAAGATAACTTTCCTAGAAAAAGGGAAAAGGAGTAATTGCTCAAGGTTAACAAGAACCCGCGAGGGCCTGACTGTCCGGAACTAGACGTTCCGTATCTACAGGACTCGAAAGTTGCTGGCTATCCGGAACTTAATAATCCAGATCTGCAGAACTAAGGGATTCTAGATGTTGAACCGAGACGGAGCAAAGAGGGGACAAAGACTTATTCCATACCTTTTAGCTTGTATGGTTAAGAATGAACCATGGACAATTGACAAATAATTGTCATCTCCAAAAGCGCTGCTTTGGAAAGAAGCTAAAGAGAGAAATATATTCCATCATATAGAACCATACGTGTGTAATGGTTGATCTTCCTCCGGGAAAAGAACCTTTGGGTTGTAAAATGTGCTCCCGTGTGAGTAGCTTCACATCCAGGGCCATTGTAGTCTTACGTGGCATGGATGTTGAAACAGCCTTCCCAATCGGAGAGTTGGAAGAAGAGAATCAGAGTTGGTTTGCTATACTGTTGGGCTTCTTCCTGAACTTTCATTTTGGTCCTTGAAATGTTTACATTTTGGTCTTGAAAGTTTCAGATAAAACAGAAACAATGAATCTGACCACAGAAATATTGACTCTGAAGTTAGAAAGCCAACAGTTGGAAAACCAACAGTCTGAAAGTAAAAGTCATATTGAAACAAAGTCTCGATATGAAAGATATGAGTATCACAGATGACATCTTAGGAATTGGATTTCTAAGACATCTAACGGACTGGTCGATAGTTGACTGTCTCGTTGAAGCCACCAATGGATATGAATCATAGAACTGATTGGAATCATGGTGCACTCATAAATAAGGAGCGATACGCACAGGTCACGTGTAGTTCAATGTATTGTACACACTACAACCGACCTGGTATCGTCCTACAATCAGATCAGTTGAACTAAAGTTCATTGATGATCTTAATACATGATCAATAGAAGGCGTTAAGTCGGATATGACGATACCTAAATTATTCGCCTATCTACGGATTATAGTATTCTGGATGTCCAGGGTTCTGAGAGAACACGGTGATGCAAACCGGACATCGATCCGAAGAACACCAAAGCCACAAGTAAATGTGTATGGTGGTTCTTGGAAAATCCTCTAAGCAAACTTGTATCGGCCGATTCATGATGGAATCGAAGTTTATCGCTTTATACAAAGCATGAAAGAAGTTGAGTAATTTCACAGCTCCTTAGAGGACGTCCCTTATTGGGAGAAACCCGTGCCTTCAGCAGTTATACACTGTGGCTAGCCGGTCGGCTTCAGGAAAGACACGGATGACGGTGTCTGGACATATCTATCAGGATCTGTCATGAGACATAAGACCGTATGGCAGTTGATCATCACGAGTGTCACTTCCTTGTTTACTAACTAAGGGACTACCCGGAGATCGAGTGTTCTGCCTGTCTAGGGGAATGGGCTTTAAACCCAAACAATACGAATCTTTGTGGTGGAAACCCAACCATACTGATTGGAGATCCCAAGAATTTGGTTCAATGGGAAAACTAAGCAGCAAAAGGTTCAGTTGAGCGCTTCGATGGAAGCAAGAAGCACTTCGGATGATGATTTCTTTACGGAAACATGAATCCAAAGTTGTTCCCGCGATAGACATTAAAGTGCTACCTGCATGGTGGGTAAAGATTAAGCTTCCAAACCTTTAATGATCCTCAAACTGTTGAGGTTAAGGTTGGGGAAACTTTTAATGATTCCTAACACTTGTGAAGTGGGGTATAGCAGGATACCTTGTAGGAGATCACCTATTTAAGTGCGAGGATGGCCGCCTCAAATGAACGAACTTAAGAATCCAAGTGTGTCCATGGCCACAACGGACAGAAACGTAAGAAGGAAAATGAATAAGAAGAGTTATTGTGTTGATATCGTTGTCTTGGCTTACACTAAACACTGACGGTTCAAGACATCACGTTCACCGCGCAGTAAGTAAGTCCGATGGTATTCAACTAGGGAAGGTTCAAAGCGAAAGCTACCTCTCCTGATGCAATATATTTTTATTTGAAAGATTGTTTGTAATGTAGGCACCTTGTGTGTGCGCCACAATCTCTCTTTCATAGAGGGGATTGTTGGAAATTTGCCTTTGGCGGGGAGATGCGTCCACCCATCTTTGATAAATTAAACACTAGTGTTCCGCATGTTGGAGACTTTGTCTCTTTACACATGCATGATCTACGAAGTGAGTAAATGACCGTAGGGCCAAGAATCTTCAAATTTCGTTGAGAAATGAAAGAGATATTGGTCCACGAAGTAAGGTGTTTAAGGCATGGAAATGTGGTGTGGGACAAATCTACCACATCGGTGGGAATAGGAAGAATTGCTCTCTATATATGTCTCAAATTGGTAAAGGGTTTGGGACCCCAAGGGGTATCCCATGTGTTTAAAGGAGGGAAGACCTAGATGTACATGGGTTCATGGCTAAGCCCACACGCGCGCCGCCGCCGCCCGCCTGTCCGGTTCGGTCCGGTCTCGGGTTTCGGGTCACGGGTCGTGGGCTGTGGGAACTTTCTGATATTATCTTTTTGGACCAGAGAACTCTGCCAAATGTACAGTTTGATCCCTGAAGTTTCATATGTACAGTTTGGACCTGTATTCTTTCATATGTACAGTTTGGTCCCTGAAGTTTCAATATTTACAGTTTGGTCCCCAGAGTTTCTGGGAAGGTGACGGATACCGTTGGACAGTTTTATGGAGCATTAACCAGCCATTACTTGGCTGATTAACTCCTCCATTTTCACCCTCCTTCATGTCCATTTAAGCAGCCTCTTGATGGCCATTAACCACCATTACTTGGTTGTTTAATGCCCTCCTAATGGCCATTAACAGCCATGTTTTTGGCAGTGGTACAACCCCTCCTCCATGCTATATATTGAGCCTTTTTTGGCTCAATTCGTGACAGTGAAACAGACTGGAAAACAGACCACAAAACACAGAAAATCAGCAAAATAGTGGCTGAAATTCAGCAAAACAGTGGCTGAAAAACAGTGACCAAACCTTCACGTATACACAAGATATACACTACAGAGACACACTATATACACAGAGACAAAAGAGAAGAGTAAAGAGAAACTCTTCCTTCCTATTCCATATCTTCAGCAAGTCGAGTCATATTTGTTTTCTTCGCCAGGCTCAACCTATTGGCTTTGTAGCGTTGAGATTAAAGTGTTGTTTTATCTTGGGAGACTATTGTCCGCTAACGTAAAAGCATATATACGGGGCAATCTTGTCTTAAGGACAGAGGGCAATTCCTCGACTCAACACACAACGTTGTAACCTTCCAGATTTAGTTGTTTCTTGATTTCAGGATATCAACATTCAAGACACAACAAGCTTGCGGCAGTTCTCAACATTGGTCTTGCAAGGTTATCAAGATTCAAGACACAACAAGTTTGTAGCAGTTTTGAAGATTGACCATTTATCTATCCTTTCGGACATTTGTAATAGTTACTTACTTCCCGTACTGCTTTATAAAGTACAATAGAGTACCAACAATATTGTCCAAACTCCTAGTAATCTTTCAAGTCAATAATTAATTAGTTATGCACTTACTTTTTTTGGTACTTACTCTATTGTTCTATTTATGTAGATACTAAGCAATGCTATTTACAAAAGTGTAGAGCACAGAGTAATCGTAAATTAAGCAGAAGAAAGAGCTTCCCTTGCATATTTCTACAATCCCAGAGGTGATTTGATGATAGAACCAGCGAGAGTTGGTGACACCACAGAATCCTCCACTGTATCCGGCTATGACTTTTAATGAATATAGACTCTACATAAGGACAAAGGGCCCTCAAGGAAAATCGCAATTAGGAGAATCCCAAAAATCTTCAACATCATGACAGTAAATTAAAATCAGTAAAACCTAATTTATTTTCTTGCCCTCTTTATTTTGAGTAAATTAAATTGAGTATATGGTGATATGGTCTCAATTTTCTGCAAAAGGACCGAAAATTAATTATAAATCGAGTCGTTTAATTCGCGACAAAAGAGCATAATAAATGGAGCTGATAAAGAACTTATGGTTCAAGCGCTTATCGTTTTAGCTAACTCTTATTTTATGCACTTTGTAAAGACACTTTGTTGCTTTCTGTTTTTTCTATCATTAAAATTACTCAACATGCAGCCTACCTATTGAGATATTAACCAAAAAAGAAAAAAACAAGAGATAAAGAACTATGGCCCTGATTTATTTGCCTCCATCTGAAAAAAAATGTTACACATGACGTGAGGTTCTATTTACATGTGCCAATTTATGCACGATTGCAGGTATGTCCCACACAATGTCATCTTCTATATTATTACTTCCTAGTTAATTCATCGATATGTTTGTAAACACGACCTAATTTATCACGTGTTCTCCTTTTCTTTATGAAGTCATCTTGTTGTCGCATGTTAGACAAAAAAGAAAAGAAAAATCTAGTTGTCCCATCGTTTATTTATGTCATGCTTAGTCCGTGAGAGGCCTTACAGGTGAATATGTCAAAAATGTCCAGACTCTAAAACAAGTACTCCAAATTAACTTGTTCTGATATCACGTTTTCTTTTTGTCCGCTATATTTCAATCAATTTTATATGGAGACTAACAAAATATTTATCCGGTTCATTCGATTCGTTCTAGCAAAAGTTAGCGATGGATGATTCATTTTTTATTTTATTTTTGAGTAGAAAACCATTTAAACATTACAAAGAGTTGCGAATGATCCTCCAAAGCTCATCTTCTTTTAGGGGAAAGTATACGGATGCCCTTTGCGGGCAAAATAATTATCCGAAAACACTCTCTTACTTTCATGTCCTAAAAATATTTATCTGAATGCCCTCAAAATTATGATACCAACATGGTATTGCCCCTATATCTTGTATATCATGATGGTATCATATAAGATTGCTTTCATTTCTTCAAAAACACTCATGAGCCTCTATGAAATCCATTACTAATAGGGTAACATAAAGAATCAAGTTCATTTATTCAAAAAAATGCATTTTTCTAAGAAAACACTTCTATGATATCATTATCTTATATACATATACTGAGATGATATAATGGAGGAATGCTTCAGTCTTTCAATGAGACACTCATCAGTCCTCCATGATACCATCATAGTATATACCATATACCGAGATGGTATCATGGAGGACTGCTTATGTCCTTCAATGAGACACTTTCTCAATCCTCCATCATACCATCATGGTATATAAATATACCGAGGTTGTATCATAGAGGAAGAGTTTTGGGTGAGGAAATACTTGGGTAAATATTTTCGGCTGGATTGGGTAGAAGAGAAATTAGTTTATCAAGGGGTATGATCGGATAAATATTTTGCTTTTTATGGGTATTTTGTGTTATTTTTCTTTTTTTCTTATCACCGCCCTAATTTGGTACGATTCCAGGGGCCACATCTATCTCAAGACCCTTAACACGAAGCCAGGCCAAGGAACACCAAGCCTTGCAAGTCATGTTCATACAAAAGGAACTTTGGAGACCCTTGAAAATCAGCACCCATGAGTATACAACGTTTGGATGATCTCTTGGAGTGACGAAGAGCTCGGAAGCAAGACCTGTCAAGTCATGTGGTAGCCTTGCAAGTTGCTGAAGTGTCTTGATACACATCCTGCGAGTTGAACAAGCCGCAGAACATGACTGAAGGGCAGGACATCCTACGAGTCGCAAGACATTCCCGCGGAAGGAAGTTGGCCTCTATGTCTATTTTTATAATTTGGAGGCTTTGGTTACTTTTGGGCCTAGCTTGTAATAAACATACTATAAATAGATGCCTTAGATAGTTTGAGAGGTAGCTTAAATATTGATGATGAACTCATATGAATGTTTTCTTAGTTGATAGCCTAGTTTAGGGATTAGCCATAGCTTTAGTCTAGATAAGTGTAATTGCTTGGTTGACATGCTCACTTGTGGAATCAATATTACAAGTTAGGTGCTTTTATGAATTAATTTAATTGAGGTATTTAGTTTCATATACCGTTGGTTTCTTTTTAATTTCTATTCTTGTATCGGTAACCATCTATCATTTAATTTCTGCATTTCAATTCCGTATTCGAATCATAGAGCTTCACTATAGGAATTGTATCATTTGGTGTCAGAGCTTAGGGTAAAGGATTGTTTCTACAATTCTTAATCATATGTTCTTCATATTTTAAAAAATCACAAAAATGTGCAGGCTAGGCAATGTCTATGGCAAGCTGTGTAGGCGGGAAAGGCTGGAATCGTGCAAGGCATGTCGTGCAAGGAAATGGTGCAAAGGCAAAGCTTGGTGGGATACCTTGGCGCAAAATGGGGCATTTGCGCCAAAACTGGGTAGGCTTGCACATATGCCGCACACATGGGGTGGTTACGCTTTGTAACTGCTCGTGTGTTGTTTCCTTTATTCTTGCAGAACTTTGTTAGCACGAAATTATAATTCCTAGGCAGTTGAGGATGTCAACTGCACCTTAGTTTTGATTAGCCTTGAGCTAATCAAGTGTCGGCAGGCCATTGGTTATAAGCCAAAGGCTGGGACATGTGTTATATATACAGCCTTGGCCTTGGACGAAATTAGAGGGTGAAAGACTTGTAATTTCACTAAAGAACACTAGGAAGAAATGTGAGGGTTTCGAGAGAGTGTTGCTAGACAGTAATCGACTTGTGATTGTGCCTAAGTTGAAGTTGAAGTGTGTTTTAGCCGACTTATGGATGAAATTAGTGAGGGTCCTTTGTGTTATTTTCTTATTTATACAAAGGTTGGGAGATATTTTTTCATATCTGATTGTCTCTTTACTTTGTTGTGTCAAAATATTCTAAGTCATTAAAATAAACTAAGTGTGGGACAGGTTGAGTCAAGAAGCGGACTTGACTACCGCATAGTGGGTGAACCTCGGGCAGAAACTCAGTGGTGGAAAATCACCCCTGTGACAACTGGTATCAAATCCACGGCTTCAAGAGCATATCAAGCGGTACGTCGAACGCAGAACTTTACCAAAGGGTGGAACAGTTAGAAGTAATCATAGATCGGGTGACACAAGCGCCTAAAATGGATGAAATGGCTTCAATTCTTGCGAGAATGGCACGTTTAGAGGCAAATTATGCAGTGAGGCATAAAACTGCCATGGATGAAATGGAGTTGATCCTCAAGGAAAAGGAAGAACTGTGTGAGAAAGTTCTTCTACTTCGAAGGGCATTGCAGAACACTGTCCCTAGGGGTGAAGAGCATGCTAGAGTAAATGTGCCAAAGCCAAAGGAATACAGTGGCATGCGAAGCGCCAAGGAGTTGGAAATTTCCTTTGGGATATGTAAAATTATTTCCAGGAAACAAAGGTACCGGACAATGAAAAAGTGTAAGTCACAACTATGTATTTGGGTGATGATTCTAAGGTTTGGTGGCGGACAATGGTTGCAGAAGTGGAAAGTATGGGGCTGCCGCATATTGATACGTGGGACGTTCTTAAGAAGAAGTTAAAATCCCAATTTCTTCCAAGCAACTCGTCTTGGGTTGAGAGAGATAGGTTGCGGCATTTAAAACAAAGTGGCATGGTGCGGACATATGTCAAGGAATTTCTTCCTTGATGTTGAACATAAGCAACATCGTCGAGGAGGACAAGTTGCACTACTTCATAAGCAGGTTGATTTTGTCGGCGCAAAGAGGGTTGAGAAGATAGAATGTTCAAAATCTCTCATCTGCTATTGCGGCAGTAGATGGGTTGGCAGACTTTGATGAGGGTGACGACCCTAAGGAAAATTTATATTCCAAGCCCAAGGACAAAGGGAATGAATGGGAGAAAAATGGGAAGGGACATATTGTCGTAGATGAAGGAGATACCGGAAAAGGAAGACAAGGTGAAACTTCATATGGTATGAAGAAGGGTGGAAAATTCAAAGGTTGCTTTACATACGGTGGGCCACACTTGAGGATGGACTATCCATTGCAAACACGGGTAAATACGTTATTTGCTGCGGAGTTAGAGAAAGAAAAGAACACAGAGATAGTAGGGGTTAATACAATGGCAGCAATGATAGATGAGGGAAGGGAATTAAGGAATCTGATATGTGTTCATGATCCTAACAAGCGTATAAGGTGATTTTTTCCTCGACGATGACGTCAAGTTTCAAAGGGTGTGCGTTACACCCCATAATTTATGCATCGTTATTGTCGTAATGTTAGCCGACAAGGGCTTAGGGGTGGAAATATCCCTCCAAAGGACTAATAAAGGTTTATTGAAGTGTTATTGAAATTTCAGGAATGTATGAGACTAATCAGATTAAACAAAATAAGTTTTGACAAAAATCAATAAAAAATGAATTTCTGTGAAGCATTCTGCGGACCGCAGAATGGGTCTGCGGACCACACTGTGGATTGAAAAAGTGATGAGAGAAGTTGAATCTTCTGGGCAATTTTGTGGACCATTTTGCGGACCGCATAAGGGTTCTGCGGGAGGCAGAACAGGCCGCAGAACTGAGGCGGTAGGTGACTCTATTTAAAGCCCAGGACAGTGGCTTCTCTATTTCATTCCAATTTCGACCCCAACACTTACTGAACTCTTTCAAACATTTCCCTAGGGTTCTCATATTATCTAATATCAGTTCCATATCAAATTGAAGGTAAATCTTCCATAGATAATTATTAAGAACTTGGAAACCTTCTTAGTAGCGTGATGGAGTGAAGGATCTTCTTGAGCTTGGAGGAGGGTTGATGCTACAAGTTTTCTTGGATTTTTATGGTAAGATATTGGTTCTATTAATGATCTCTAACATCTCATAGCTTTGTTGAAGTTACTGATGAAGGTAAAGTATGGTAGTTGAGCTAGAACTCCATGAAAGAAGTGTTATGAATGGTGGATTGTTATTGATCAAGTTTGAGATGGTCATGGTTAAGAATTAAAGGATATGGTATAAGAAACTATGTAACATATGGCTTGATCTTTGTGTTGTTATGATTGGTGTTGTTATTGTTAAAAAGGAAAGTAATCACATCTTAGTAGCTTTGTACACCATAGCTTAAGGAAAACGCCTTCTAAGTGATCGCCGAATTGTCCTAATGAATCAATTCTTAATTTATTGATCTTATATTTATCCAGAACCTCTATATTGTGTATATAATCACTCGTAAAGCATTCAGAGGTTTGTGAGACAATGTTAGATAAGAAACGTAGGTATATTAAGGCCCATTCCTCCTTTTGATATGATTTTCGATTAAGAACAAAATGAAACGAACCAAACGATTCTAGTCTTGTTATCATGAGTTGATATATCTCCTTTAAGTACATGACTCTTATTCATCCCTGGTCGAGAGTATTTTTCATATTTTATAGCATCTCGTCATTGTTGACATCTTATGGTTGCCTTGTTGGTCTCATGAACACTAGAAGTGCTACGTCTTGACTTGTTAGTCCACACGGAAACATTGAATGGTTATGGTATTTACTCAATGGAACAATGTTTATGATTCTTATTTTAGAGTAAAAGTGAAATGGTAGTATGATTCATCACCGGTTGGGAAGTTGAGTATCATTTTTACCACCGATCAGGCAGTTACCGCCAGTTAGGCAGTTACGTATCGCTATTTACCATAGATTTGGCATACATGTGTACATACCATCGAGCTACGGCCGGTCGGGTAGTTACATCTGGTTGGGCAGTTACCGCCGGTTGGGCTGTTATGTAATGTTACTTACGATCGGTTGAGCAGTTACCACTTACCAGTTGGGTAGTTGAGCAGTTAGGGTAACAACGATGATATAGCAGCATAAATTCCAGTGAGAAGGTAAGAATGAGAGTTAAGTATGTTGTGGTACTTAGTGATATTTCAGGAGTTCATGTTGATTCATCTCTCTCTCTTTTATGATTACTTATTATTGCGCTTTACTTTCTGCCTTACATATTCATTATATTATTTGTACTGACGTCCCTTTGCTTGGGGATGTTGTGTTTCATGCTGCATAGGTTTGGGTAAGCGATGAGAGGACCCGCCCTTTTAAATCGCCTCCAGAGATCAGCTTTTGTTAGCGAGCTCCATTTCCTCCTAGAGTATTACCGAGTCAGGGTCATGTTTATATTTATATCCTTTTGGGTATTGTAGGTATGTAGGGCGCCATATCCTGACTTATGTATTATGTTGGCATTCTCTTTAGAGGCTTTGTAGACAAAACATATGTTGTACAGTTGTTCGGTATGGCCTTGTCGGCAGTAGGGTATATATATCCGTAGATTGGGATTTTCTATTTGCAGGAAATCAGGACGTGTTCTTCCATAGTTATCATTCTGAGGCCTTGTCGGCCTAAATAGTTGTGTGTTTGTGTGATGATATCTAGGTGGTTCGCTCAGGCCGTCCATGCGCCGAGTGTCGTCCACCCTCCCACCCCTCTAAGGTTAGGGTGTGATAGTACGGGTGGTTTGTTAGGGGCTTGACTCTTTGGCTCGACAGATGGCACGGTGACGATAAGGGGTTGGCATGAATGACCTTGTCATAGTTTATATATAAGTTGAATCAATCATGTGGGGCAGTGTTGGCAATAGCATTTCCAAGATGGAGACAAAGAAGGCTGGCAGGTTGGCGTGCCATGGCATAGCATGGGTGTCGGACAGTGGCAAGGCATTGTCACACTAGCGTGTGGCATGTGCCAAGTGCGAGCAAGGTAAGGCAAGGCATGGCATGAAAAAGTTAGGAAGGAAAAAGTCAAAGTCAAGGCATGGCCGAGACAAGGCAAGGCATGGCCGAGACAAGGCAAGGCATGGCCGAGACAAGGCAAGGCATGGCCGAGACAAGGCAAGGCATGGCCGAGACAAGGCAAGGCATGGCCGAGACAAGGCAAGGCATGGCCGAGACAAGGCAAGGCAAGGCATGGCATGGCAAAGCTGATATGCGGGCTAGGCAGTGTCAGTGGCAAGCTGTGTGGGCAGCAAAAGTTATCATGCGCGCAAGGCATGACACACAAGGAAATGGCATGAAGGCCAAGCTTGGTAGGAGACCTTGGCATGAAATGGGGTGTTTGGCAATAAAACTGGGTAGGCTCGGGCATGTGCTGCGCACATGGGGCGATTTTGCTTTGTAACTGCTTGTGGGTTATTTCTTTTATTCTTGCATCACTTTGTTAGCAAGAAATTGTAATGCCTAAGCAGTTGAGGATGTTAACTACACCTTAGTTTTGATTGGCCTTGAGCTATCCAAGTGTCGGTAGGCTATTGGTTGTAAGCCAAAGGTAAATATGCAGCCTTGGCCTTAGACGAAATTAGAGGGTGAAAGACTTGTAATTTCACTACGGAACTCTAGGAAGAAATGTGAGGGTTTCGAAAGAGTGTTGCTAGGCAAAAATTGACTTGTGATTGTGCCTAATTTGAAGTTGAAGTTTGTTTTGGCCGACTTATAGTTTAAACGAGTGAGTTCCTTTGTGTTTTTTCTTAGTAATACAAAGGTTAGGAGATTTTTCCCGTATCTGATTGTCTCTTTAATTTGTTGTGCCAAAATATTGTAAGTCCCTAAAAATAACTAAGTGTTTGACAGGTTGAGTCAAGCAGCGGACTTGACTATCGCACAGTGGGCGAACCTCGAGTAGAAACTTGATGGTGGAAAATCACTCATGTGACACTAAGCACCCTTGTGTGGTTTACTTGAAAGTAGGTTCTTTCCAACCTTGCAAGAGCACTAGAGTGAGTGTGAAACATGAGTGATGTGAGGAACTTTTACTTCTAATGTGTTTGTTAAGTTTTGCATGTACTATGACTAACTCCAGAGGTCAATCTCATGATGGAGAGGACTCGATGTCCGTCATACTTAGAGAGATGGCGAGGTTGAGTATGAAAGTAGGAGGAATGAGGAAGAAAATGGGTAGTATGGATGCTAGGTTGGTGAATGTGGAACATGTGAGTCGAGTGGGCACTCCCCAATCAAATGCTAGCGATGAATCAAGTAAGAATCCAAATACCTCAACAACTATTACCCCAGGACAATTTCATATGATATCCCTTCCCTAAACTACCCCCAATCCTTCTCCACATATTTCACTTCCACTACACCAAACACCAACACCAAAGGATATGTGAGGCGAACCAATCCTCAAACCAATCCCCAACTATATCGACCACCCCAAGAGGAACCTACACCACAAGTGACCCCGAGAGTCACTCCATAAAATGGCCCACACACCCCTACATGAACCACTACTAAACTCTCCCCTGAAACCATTTCTAACCCATTTATGAAACCCTATTTTTTACGAGGATGTTGAGGAGTTTGAGTGAGAGAGATGGTGGGAGGAGCCACGATATGGAGGGAGACATGGATATGATTCCCATAGGGGATGAGCGAGGCGATAAGGTATGAGTATGCGCCATATTCATGAAGATATGGGTAGATGTCAAGTCATGATAACCGAGTAAGGTGGCAAGGTCACGAAGATAGAGGTGACCAAGACCGCAAGTTGAACACTATCAAAGTGAACCTTCCCAAGTTCATAGAAAGTAGTGACCCGGAAGATTTCTTGGAGTGGAAGTTACAAAGTGAGCAGATCTTCCTTACTAACAACATATCGGATGCTTTGAAAGAATAGTATGCCCTCACTAAATTTGAGGGATATGCATTCACTTGGTAGGAGTCAAAGAAGGGAGAACGAGCTCAATGATACATATATGAAATTTTGACTTGGCAAGAGTTGATTGAGCTCATGGAAGCAGGGTATGTCACACCCAACTATTATCAATGAGTCCTCAAAAAGGTGTACATGTTAAGGAAAAGTAGTAAGAGGATTGAGGAGTACTTCGGAGTTTGAGAACTTGAGGTTAAAATTCAAGATCGAATAGCACTTGAACTAAACGGTGATCTTATTTGTGGCCAAATTGAACTATGGCATCTCCAAACCCATGAGGCTTCAAACCTATAGCACACTTGAGGAAGATTTTCATGATGCATCCAAAGTTGAAGATGATTTAAAAATGGAGAAGTCTTACAAGGCCAAGAATATGTTGTCTTCATCATGGAGCAAGAGCAAAGATAAGTGGGAAAAACCCAAGATCATTACTCCAACTCCCCAAGCCAAGTTCAACTACAAACCCAAAGGCAGTCTATAAGGCTAAAGGAGGTAACGATCTTTCCTCATCCGTCTACCATTAAATGTTTTAAATGTAAAGGTAGAGGACATATTACAAGTAAATTTCTCAATAGGAAGTCAATTATGGCCTTACATGATGGGTATCGTACCGATAAAGAGGAAGAGTATGGTGTTGAAAGTGATGAGGGTGAACCGAGGGAAAAAGAGGAATAACACTTAGATGATGGTGGTGGTGAGAGGTGACTAGATAAGAGAGTATACTTGGCATGTGCAGTGAGGAGAATTATGGGTTCCATGACTCGAGAAGTGTATGACCAAAGGGAGAACTTGTTTCATGCTAGATGCAAAATTCAAGACAAGGTGTATTCTTTGATAATTGATGGTAGAAGTTGTACTAATATTGTGAGAACTACCTTGGTTGAGCATATGAATTTCCCTACAACGAAGCATCCTCATCCTAATAAGATATAATAGTTCAATTATTGTAGTGAGGTAAAGGTATCCAAGCGGGTGAATGTTAAGTTTAGCATTGGCAAGGACCAAGATGAGGTATTGTGTGACACTGTGTCAATGCAAGCGTGTCATATGTAGCCTAAAAGGCCCTAAAAACGTATAGGGATGCACAACATATTGGTAGGACTAACAGATATTCTTTTGTCTTTGAGGGATGCAAACATATTCTCACTCCACTAACGCCCTATAAAGTGAGTGAGGACTATAGAGTCATGAAGGAGCTTTGAGAGAGAATGCAAAAAGAGGCAAATAAGAAACAAGATCGAGAAGTTTTACGTACTTAAGAAGAACAAAGGCTAATTCATGAGAGGCCCAAGATTTGCGCACTAGGCAACCCAAGTAATTTCTTGAAAGGGGTTGACGAATGGCACTTCATGGTATTCCTTGTCAACAACGATATTTTATTGAATATTAAACATGACACAACTTTGCCTAGTGTTGTATCTTCTCTTTTGCAGGAGTATGATGATCTATTTTCGGAGGAGATGCTTAAAAAATTGCCTCATTTGAGAGGAATTGAACACCAAATTGATTTTATGCCTGATTCTCAAATTCCCAACAAATTGGCTCATAGGGGCAATCCGGAGGAAACTAAGGAGTTACAAATTCAACTGGAAGAACTCCTTGATAAAGGTCTAGTGAAGAAAAGCCTTAGTCCATATGTCATCCCAATTATACTTGTTTCAAAGAAGAATGGTACTTGGAGGATGTGCATTGATTGTAGAGTTGTCAATAAAATAATTGTAAAGTATCACCTTCCTATTCCTAGACTTGATAATATGTTGGATGAAATATATGGCTCAAGTGTGTTCTCTAAGATTGACCTAAGAAACGGATATCACCAAATTCACATGCACCCCGGTGATGAATGGAAAATGACAGTCAATACCAACTTTGGTCTATATGAGTGGCTTGTTATGCCATTTGGTCTTACTAATGCACTTAGCACCTTCACGAAGTTGATGAATCATGTGTTGAAGCCTTTCATCAATAAGTTTGTCGTCATTTATTTTGATGACATTCTTATCTATAGCAAGACTATTGAGGATCATGTGTGCCATTTGAGGCAAGTTTTTGATGTCTTATTGCATGAGAGGTTGTATGCAAATATCAAGAAGTGTTCTTTTTTGTGTTGACCGAGTGGTAATCTTAGGGTTTGTTGTGAGTGTGAACTGTGTAGAGTTAGATTAAGAGAAGGTTGAATACATTAGAACTTGGTTAACTGAATGAATAAATAGTTGTAGGGTGCTCGGGGGAATGGGCAGCCCAAATCAATAACATAATTCAAAACTGAATACTGAACTTAACTGAAACATAAGGATAAATGTACTGAACCTAAGAATCATAGTCATAAGTACCATTTACTGAACATAGGAAATCACATGTTTATATGAGTTCATAAGTTGTGACCTCAGGACAAATTATAACTGCACAATTCTTAAGCCTCGAGTCCAAATATATGTATAACTAAAGTGTGGCCTCTGGCCCAATAAAAGTGTTAGTCATTTCTTAATTCATAACTTGAACATTAAAATCAAATTGTAATTCCAACATGGATGTTGGGCATTACTACTAAGAGACATAGAAGCATAAAATTTAGTGTATTAGCTGATATAGGCATTTCGTGATTCATCACTTGAGACTCATAAAATATCAAACATGAGCATATATAGATTACGTACTGAGTTCACAATGTTCAGGATGGCATACATGAACGATCTATGAGGCTATAACTTTTAAAGTATAGAAATCCCAATGTTGTTCATGAAACTAGGGCATGACTCTACTTCTGCTGTGATTTCATAATAATCATGGAAGAACGTGGTGTTGAAAAAAACAATAATGTTTTTGCATGTAGAGAGTTAGACTTACATATCTTAATCGCTCCAATACACCAAAAAAAGAATCTAACTTTGAAAAAGAATCCCAAAAATCTAAACTTGAATCCTTGAAAAGGATTTCTTGAAAACCCTAGGTTTGTAGCATAGTATTTCACTTAGAATCCATGTGTAATTGTTAAAATTCACTTAGGAATACATATTGCAGAAATGTGAGGTAAGGTTGCGTACAATAGACCCTTGTGGTCTGGCCCTTCTCCGGACCTTGCGCATAGCGGGAGCTTAGTGCACGGGCTGCCCTTTTTTTTCCCTCACTTAGGAATACATAGGAGGGACTTACATTGATTTATGAGGATGAGGAGAAGAGAGAATAGATGTTCTAGGGCTTGAGGATGTGAAGAATAAAGTGA